>WOVY01003659.1:0-15897 GCA_013436015.1 Rhipicephalus annulatus | reverse complement strand
AAACTGACACTCGGAGTTCGCTTACATCGGCAGTTTTATCGAGACTGTCCTTCAATAATGTCAGTTTCCAGAAAAAAATAGATGAATTGTTGACGCGCTGAAGTTGTGAAAAGCATGCGATATGCTGTCTGCACCTCAGTGCAGTAGTGCAGGGAAGCATATCTTGTTTTTCACAACTGATTACGAGACTGTTTTTATATAAATTTAGATTTACGTACTGGAAGTAGCGTGGTAGGGGTGCTTCAGCTACCAATAAATTAGTATCGCTCAAGTACATTGCCTAGTGGCTCTTAAGGGCCGTCATTTTGGTTGATTTGCGGCGATATTGGGACCGGGAATCGCACACTACGAATTAACCAGACTTGTGCTGACCGCCGCCTCACATTATCCGCTCAAGCTTGCATTGCAAATACGGGAGCGTTTGAATACTTCAAAGTGAGCTGGATCGCGAAATTATCTCGTTCCAATTAACGAGTTTTTTTATTGTACAACGGTTCTCTATTAAATGACATCATGGTAGCCCTGCGTACGATGGAATCTGAGCCAAGCCATGTTAAACTGAGCTAAAGGTCGCTATTGCAATACCGTCATTGTTCAATTTCAGGGACTACCTAGGGACCACGAAATCATTTGAAAAGACGAATTTATATTGTTTTTATCGTGTTCAAGAAGTCAGATAACCATAGCCGAAATAATTCAGTGCCTCCCAGTAGACTTATCAGGCATTTTGGTGCACAGCCAGGCCCAGGCCTTGCACCAAAACGCCTGATATGCCTTCGAGGTTTGCCGTGAAACTATTTAATCACGTGCCAACTACAGTTGCAAATTTGCATCACGTGATGTGCTTCCGATACCAGCAAAATGCGGAATAAATAATGGCTGTCACGCATGGAGCATTTGGAAAGGATAATGTTGCTCCGCGTACAAGCAACATTTGCTGCATTGTGAAAGATTGGAAATGCACCTTACTATTCCTGACGTTTGCCTCTACTTCGTTCCATCACCATGTTACTGGTTGTTCTTCGTTCTGTCTGCTCTATGGATGCAGGCCGCTCTTGCCTCTCGACTCACTACTTTTTTCTGAGGCGAACATGTGTTTCAGCCCTGGCTCCATGGTCTTGCTTCGCCTTGAGCGAAAAAAAAGGCAGCATATCTACGGGGTGAATGATGGAGAGTGGGGGCGAAGCATCCGTCCGTCCATTCATTCTTACTTCCGTCCGTCTGTGTGACCGTCCATGCGTTCATCCGTCCGTGCGTCCATCCATGCATCTATCTGTCTGTGTGTCCATTCGTCCATCCAGTCAACATTCCAAGTATCACCCTCTCGCATCTTTTCATCATATATGCGTCCGTCTGTGTGACCGTCCATGCGTCCATCCGCCCGTCCGTGCGTGCATCTGTTCATGCGTCCGCACGTCCGTCCCTGCGTTCGTCCATGCATCCGCCCATGCGTCCGTCCATGCGTCCATCCGTCCGTGCAGCCATCCATGCGTCCGTACATGCATCTGTCTATGTGTCCGTTCTTCCATCTAGACAACACTCCAAGTACCACCATCTGGCATCTTTTCACCATATATTCCGCATATAGAAGCCCCCGCCATCCAGCGGACATTCCAAGGACTAAACGACAGGTGGCACACGCACACTTTCTTACGGCTTGCGCTTCGGGTTTACTTCCCACCTTTAACCACCTCGAGTTCATGGTATATACTAGTTCACTGTATTCATGGCACTGCAGCCCAACACTCGCTAAACCTTTCTAAAACCAAAGAGGTTACGCCCAGCGAGTATAACATAACCTTTCTTGTCAGATAGTGCTCAATGTACATGCCAATGGCTGCTAAGGGGGAATGAGAGACAGGAGTATTCGGATTTCAGTTATCGCGCACGCTGCGAATTTTTTATCTTTCAACAACGAACAGAAGAAACCTCCCACCAGCACCACCTTGGAGGTAAAAATGTAAGACTGGTTACACACTACTGCTATGATTACGAGGGACGAATGGGTGCCCGCTATAAGAAGCTTCGCCCCTAAAATGTTATTTCGCTCACACCGAAGACGCACTTTTCTGGGTTAAAGGTCAGCCCCGCTTTCTCTGCCCTTTCTAGAGCGGCGCGCACACGTTCGTCATGTTGAGCTTTTGTCAGCCCCCCACACCAGGACATCATCGACGTACACACGTACTCCAGGTACACCTTCAAAAATTTCGGACAGCGTCTTCTAAAATACTTCGCTGGCAGACGAAATTCCGAACGGTAACCTTAAAAATAGATAACGCCCGAACGGTGTTGCAAACGTGCAGATCCGCGATGTAGCTTAATCAAGTGGTATTAGATGAAATCCGGAATTCGCATCTAGGCGTGAAAAAGACTTGGGCCCCTGGCAACTCACTTTCGATGTCTTCGCGGATGGGCATGGGGGTAGTGCTCACGCAATATATTTTGTTCACTTCTCGTGGGTCCATGCATACTCTGAGCGACCCGTTCTTTTTCCGTACAGCAACCAGTGGATTCACCCATTCAGTGGGTTCTTCTACTTTCACGATGATGGCTGCTTTTTTCCATGCGGGCGAGTTCGTCACGTAGCGGTTTCTTCAGCGCCAGTGGTACTCTCCTCGCTGGTTGAACGACTGGAACAGCATCTGGCCGAAGAACCATCTTGTATTTTCTTTTTACACAACTAGTGCCTCGAAAAAGGTGCACGAATTCTGTCTCGGGCGCCTCTGCACCGCTCCGTCCTATCGCATCAATGGTTGCCGGGATAATGCCGAACTCACGGCAAGTGCTTGGCACCCTTTCTTGACGATGAAGAAGTTGTTTTTTTTTTCTGCGCCGTTTATCTTCAGTGCTACGGTCACCACGCCAAGGTGTTTGATTACAGACCCATTGTAGGTGGTGAGCACTGCGGCGCTTTTCTGCAATGCCGTTATGCGTTTGAAGACGCTGAGCGGAATAAGGTTCGCCTAAGAGCCCGTATCTATTTTCAGTTCAATTTCGCAGCCGTGCACCTTACCGCGTACTGTCCAGTCTTTTTTTGCGTTGTTGCTGATGCCGCAGATGCTAACGTCAACACGTCGAAATAGTCATCCGAGTCGTTCCGAATCTCATTGATTTGATTGATTTTGGGGTTTAACGTCCCAAAACCACCATTTGATTATGAGAGACGCCGAAAAGGAGGGCTCCGGAAATTTTGACCACCTGGGGTTCTTTAACGTGCACCCAAGTCTGAGTACACGGGCCTACAACATTTCCGCCTCCATCGGAAATGCAGCCGCCGCAGCCGGGAATCGAACCCGAGACCTGCGGGTCAGCAGCCGAGTACCTTAGCCACTAGACCACCGCGGCGGGGCTTCCGAATCTCATTAACCGGCGTTTTTATTGCAGCAGGACGCAAAGTGATTCTTTGTTTTGCATGCGCCGTAGCATACTTTCCCGTGAAGGAACCCCCGTCAAGAAAAAAAACAGTAGAAAAGATGTGTAACAAATTTAGAACTTCCTGATGTCTCATCACACTTCATCAAAAGTTCAATGTGCAACTATGTTCATATTGTTATGAGAGAATGTCCCACTAAAGCGGTTTAGATAGGCACCGAGAAAGACAACATGATTTTAGTGTAGGGCCCAGCTCTTGTTATCCATCTTGGCTTGCGCGTTGGCGCTGTGTAAATATATCTTCAAACGCCTAGTTTCGCGTGTGCCTTCACGTAATATTTTGGTGGAAGGTGCTGGGTTACAACGCACGACGGAGTTACGCAGCGGACGCCTAGTCGCTGCTTCCAACATGTCCACCGGCAGCGACGCTTCGTCAATTGCCGCGCCCAATGCATCAACGGCGCCGGCCTCCCCTGTTTTTCTCGTGGCTGCTCCACCCTGTAATCCCAGCAACTTTTCGTGAACGGAGGGCGAGGATGTGGATGAGTGGCTTAAGCTCTACGAGCTCGTCAGCGGAAACCACAGGTGGGACCCAGCCTTGATGCTGGCAAACATCTTTTATTTGCAAGGAACGGCCAAGGCATGTTTTATTAACAATGTGGACGCGATCACGAGCTGGGAAGTATGCAAGACGAAGTTACACAAGTTGTTTGGTCAATCTGCTGGCTGCAAGCAGGCCGCTAGGGAAAAACTTGGCACACGTGTTCAGACGTCCACGGAGTCCTACCTGGCGTATATACAAGATGTGCTGATCCTTTGCCGTAAAATCGACCGAACCATGGCTGAAGCAGACAAGGTAGCGCACGTGCTCAAGGGCATCGCAGACGATGCATGTAAACCTCCTTGCATTTTACCGTGCAAGATGTTATCTTGGAGTGCGAACGCTTTCAAGAGGCTAAAGCCGTCACATTGCCCACCACTTTATGCGCCTTCCCCAACACTGCTGCGACGTCAACTTGCGAGGATCTCCGTATAACGACCCAGCCCAATTCACACTCAAGGGATATCACGAGAATCGTACGCCGCGAAATCGAGGCAATATCACCCGCACCCTAGAGAGCACTAGCAATGAGTGATCCTCAGCCGACCATATCGCTAATACAGACCGTTGTTCGCCAAGAACTAGCCAACGTGGGTATTAACATGGGCCTGTTCTGTGCACCGTCCCGACGCTGTCAGTTCATCTACCTCCAGCCACCCCACAGCATTATCCCTGCCCGGCTCCACGTAACCGTGATCTAAATGCGTGGAGGACGCCTGACGACAGGCTAATTTGCTTTCGATGTGAACGAGTGGGACACATTTCCCGCCATTGCCGAAGCACGTGGACCTCACCGTATTGGGCAAACTCAAGCTTCTCCAACCTCCACTCACCAACTCATCTTTATGGCCAGGAACTACCACGGCCGTGATGGCTCAGCTAATTACGACCCGAGCACTACGACCACTGCCCAGTACAGTCGCTCACCATCACCTCGACGTAGATTTTCCCGGTCTCCGCCGCCGCCTCAAAGTGGTTCTAAGAGAGAGAAAGAAAGAGAAAAGTGAGCCCCGTAACTGTCTGATTGAGCGAGCGACACCTCAACAGTAGCTCACAAGAGATGGGGGTGAGGAGAGATTAAAAGGATAGGAATAAAGGTGTAGAGAGAGAGAACAAATATGCCAGAGAGCGACAACAAACTGAGGGGATAGGAGAAATAGGAAAGATGGAAACACGGTCACAGGAGTCCGAGGACGGGGCACCACTTGCGAGAGCTCTGGTCGGCGTGAGGAAATGGCGTTCAGCAAGTACAGTCGGTCAGAGCTACACTGTCGTCAGAGGTCGGCGTCAGGAGACGACGTAGGGCGAGCCCAGTCGGCCAGAGCTACGTTGACGTCGGAGATCGCGAGGGCACAACCGGTCGGCACGGAATCCAGCGAACGTGTCCGCCCCGTTCCCCGTCCCCATCCTCTGCCCGGCGGTTTTCTTCGGAAAACTAACGGCTGTAGCTCCTGAAGGTGACGCTGTTGATACGACTTGCTCTCCAATTCCTCTGTTGACGCTCCCGATCAATCAGAACCTGATCGACGTTGAAGTGGACGGTTTATCTGTTAAAGCCTTGGTAGACACTGGCGCCCATATTTCTGTGATGAGCTTGCACATTCGTGACCGTTTAAAGAAAGTCCCCTTCACGTAGTGTTCGTGTTGCTAATGGTGGTACGGCTTCTGTTATTGGCGTTTGTACTGCACGCGTTACTATCGCCGGCAGTCAAACTTCACTTCTCTTTACTGTTCTCTCTCACTGCACCAATGATGTGATCCTCGGTCTTGACTTTTTGTCCTCTCATTCCGCCCTCACCGACTGGTCAGCTGGTACTGTGCTTTATACTTGACCTACCGTGTCCGATTGATCCGCCCAGTCCACCCCAAGCTTGTATGTGCTCTGTGGAGCATGTTCGTTTGTCACCGCAAACTATGACCTGCATCACCGTAATGCCCTCACTACCTGATCCGATGGCGACTATGCGCTCGCGCCCATTACATCCATTCTTTTGACTCGCAGTGTTTACCTTAATTACCACACACTGTTATTCAGTTACGCGCAAACCGCGCCTTCATTCCTGTGCTCAACTTTGCTCTGTGTCCACAAGTGCTCCCGCGTGGAATTGCCCTCACCATGCTGACTCCCTCTGGCGAATGCGTCATCTCAGATCTTTCTTCGAACGATGCTGGACACTGCAGCCACACGCATGCTCGATCTCCGCAAGCAAGCCCGTCTGCTGACGTTAAAAAACTGTTCGCGTCAGAACCTTTTGCCGCACCAAGCTGACGCGCTCCTTCACGTCCTTGAGTCATACTTGGGCGTATTTGACTTTTGAGATCGTCCTATAGGTCAAACCACTGTTGTAAAGCACCGCATTGACACCGCCGATGCCCCCCCCCCCCCTGACCATCGATGGCCATACCACGTATCTCCAACCGAGCGTCACATAATTCAAGCAGAAGTCGACAAAATGCTCACCAGAGACATAATTGAGCCATCATGTAGTCCATGGGCTTCACTTGTAGTTCTTGTCAAAAAGAAGGACAACACTTGGCGATTCTGTGTTGACTACCGACATATGAACAAGATCACTAAAGAAAGACGTCTACCCGCTGCCACGCATAGACGACGCCCTGGATTGTCTTCACGGCGCCAAGTATTTTTCGTCCATTCATCTAAGATCAGGGTACTGGTAAATTGCTGTCGATGGCATGGACCGCGAAAAAGACCGCTTTTGTCACGCCCGATGGTCTTTACCAGTTTAAGGTCATGCCCTTCGGGTTACGCAACGCTCCGGCCACCTTCGAGCGGATGACAGGCTCTCTTTTGCGTAGGTTCAAATGGTCAATTCGTTTATGTTAACTTGACGATATTATGATCTTTTCTCCGACCTTTGAGACCAACCTCAACCGCCTATCCTCAATACTGGCTGTTTTTCGCAACGCCGGTCTCCAACTAAACTCGTCAAAGTGCCACTTTGGACGCCAGCAACTATGTTGGGCTACCTTGTCGACTCCTCTGGTGTACGCCCTGATCCCGATAAAGTGCGAGCCGTGCGGAACTTCCCCATTCCGGCCTGCACCAAGGAAGTCCGCAGCGTTCTTGGTCTGCGCTCGTACTTTCGACGTTTTGTGAACAACTTTGCGGCAGTAGCCCGTCCTCTTACAAACTTACTGAGAAAAGATGTCTCATTCACATGGGGTGCTGCGCAGGCTACGGCGTTCTCTACACTTTTTGCATTGCTAACAGAACTACCTGTTCTGACCCATTTTGACAATTCCGCCCCTACAGAAGTCCGCACCAATGTCAGTGGCCACGAAATTGGTGCTGTTTTGATCCAGCATCAAAGCGGCTGCGCCCACGTCATCGCCTATGCCAACCGTCTCATCTCGCAGACGGAAAGGAACTACTTAATCACCGAAAGGGAGTACCTTGCTCTCGTTTGGGCAGTATCAAATTTCGGCCCTAATTACATGGTCGGCATTTCACCGTCACAACAGATCACCATGCACTTTGCTGGCTCGCATCCTTGAAGGACACTACTAGGCGCCTTGGTCAATGGGCATTACGATTCCAAGAGCATAACTACTCAGTGTCCTACAAATCTGGCCACTTACACCATGACGCTGACTGCTTATCTCGGAATCCAGTGGACCCACCTGAAGCGTTTATGAAGCGCCATGTGTCCTGTCTCTCTCCGCTTTAAGCAACATCCGTGAGAAACAGCGCCGAGATCCTGTTTTACATAACATCATCGAGAAGCTTCATTCTGCGGCACCCTATCCGTCTACGCGATTGTTCGTGCTCAAGGATGGCACATTGTACCGTTACAATGTCCGCCCTGATAAACACGAACTGCTCCTCGTGGTACCTTCCCACTTACGTGCGAGCGTGATCAGCCAGCTCCACGATGCTCCCACTGCCGGTCACCTCAGACTGTCTCGGACGTATAACCATGTACAGCGTCGATTTTACTGCCCAGTCTTTATCGCTCGGTCCGCAGCTACATCACCTCGTTGGACCAGTGTGAACGCCGAAAAAAAAAAACGTTCTGTGAGCCCTGTCGGGTACCTCCAACCACTTGACGTTCCCTTAGATCCGTTCTTTCGACTTGGTCTTGACCTCCAGGGCCTTTCCCTGCGTCCACTTCTGGGAATAAGCGGATAGCTGTTGCGACGGATTACACAACCCAGTACGCCATTGCACGGGCTCTACCAACCAGCTGTGCCACGGACGTTGCCGATTTTCTCTTGCACGATGTCAAACTTCATCATGGCACCCCACGCCAACTCCTCACAGATCGTGGGCGCTATTTCCTTTCCCGAGTTATCGACGACCTGCTTCACTCCTGCGAGACAAAACATAAATTTACGACAGCCAACCACCCGCAAACTAACGGACTGACTGAGTGATTCAACCGTACTTTAACGGATATGCTCGCCATGTACGTATCGTTCAACCACCAGGACTGGGACGTTACATTGCCCTTCGTTACGTTCGCCTATAATTCCTCATGCCACGATGCAGCTGGTCTCTCACCGGTATTCCCTATGATGGGCTTCTCACAATTCAAGCAGTTTTTCAATGTCCTCACACGAGTCACAGTCCCGAAGGTAACTGTCAAGCTCACTGTCGGCTGGTTGAGTTTCCGCAGCATCGCGCCACTCCTTAAATTCGTCAAGGGTACGCTTCGCTGGGGTTTCATAATGAGGAGGATGATCTGTGCTCGTTTCTCCTAGTAGCAAACGCAGATGTACATCGGTTAACAATTCGCGTACTCTGTCATGAACACTTTTCCTCTCCTGTTCATCAAGAACGCGGAGATGGCGGAAGGCGGCCACAAGAACGTTGCCACTCTGGGAAGATCTTCTATGGACAGTTTTATTGAAAGAATTCTAGTGTCCTCGACTTGAGCTGGCACACTTCTTGTGAGTCTGTCGAATCAGCAGCAAGGTGCTTCTTCAGTTTTCTGTAGTACATCTGTACAAGGGGCAGCGTTACCACTTTATCCCGCTCAAGCTTTTCGCTGACCTCTTTGAAGGGCTCCAAAAATTCGCGACCTCCGTCAACAAAGTCTTATTGACGTCTGTCACAGAACGAGCGCTAAAAATGGGCGCGCCGCCAAATTTTTGCGGTAACGCGCGGAGGAGACGCCGGGAGGTCAAAAAAAAGAAAACAAACATCCAAGGCTCCCCGGGCGCGCGCTCTCCCCTTGGAAGCGTGGCTTCGCCGACGAACCTCCTCACCCCACATCGGCGGCCGAGATAGCCCGCGATATTTCTAGAACGAAAGAGGCGTGGCCACGCCGAGTTGAGTCATCCGACGTGGAGGGCAGTCGAACCGTCTCGCGCCTCTCCCCAGCCTTCGCTGTGTATCGCGCCGACGAAATGACGAGAACCGTCTAGAATGTCGCGCGCAAGGTATTTAACCGAGCAGCCGAGATCAGAGACCAGGAGGAGACGGAAGTGAGCGCCAGAGCACGTAGGGATTCCGCCGTGTAGTTGGCGAAGGTTTTGGTCCGTAGGGACGAAGCCGGAGATGAAGAGGATTTCCACCTGAGGGGTGAAGGCTCGAGCTACAGGCAAGAGCGTGTGTTTACCGCTATTGAGCGAAGACGCGTGGCAACAGCTGCGTGTGTGAAGCCGATGTGTTTCCGGCGAAGAAGTTTGAAGCTTGGAGAGTGGCCAATTGAAGACGCGAGGTTTCCTGGAAGAGGAACTTTGAGGGCTGCGGAACGACAACAACGCTGGACTTTGAGTGAGTGATTCTCGGAAGAGTATCATCTAGACTTTGGTTCCAAGAACTTTGGACTGAATAGGTTTTCTATCTCTTTAGTCTTTAAGTGTCTTGATTCAATGCATGCGACTGCATTGTAGTGCGTATTGTTGTCTGTGTCCGTTGTTTTGAGTGTGGCTGATTGTACGGTGTAGTACGTTGTTTGGTGACATATTGTCCTCAGCTATTGTGGAGTGAGCATATTCGTGTATTGTTTTTCTGATCTGCCATTATTGAGAATATAATTTTGTTTGTTTATCAACTCTCGAAGGCCACCAGGGGGCCAGAGGGTGCGGACGCGTTTCACGTCGGTTCCGCGGATGTTTTATGTTTGTGGCAGAAATTCAGATCTTCGATCAACGGCATTCTACTCAGCAGTTTCTGGAAGGGCAGCGAATCCTGCCTATATCAAGTTTTTCGGAGGTGAGCCGCTTTTCTGGACACTGTAGCTCATTTATTGCGGTGGCCACACTGGCACACGAACTAAGCCTAACGCAGCACCGGTAGACGCCGTCGCTCGCGCTGCAGACGCGGCCGGCGTCTATGCCGAACCCAGCGAGCAGTGCGACGCCCCTTTGCTACTCGCTTAACGGCTTTATCCTCGACTGCAATGGAAGTTGTTCACGTAGACGGTGAAGAAATATCGCCGACAGATGTCCGCAAGGAGAATGGCTGGCTCGAGGTTCGGGCCAAATACAAGGAACGCAAGGCGCGCGTCGCGGGCACTGACCCTGCTGCGCAGACCGCTGACGCGCTCAACGATGATGAAGCGTTTGTCAAAAGAGCAGCCAGAAAACGTGCGACGACTCAGCATGGCGACCAAAAAACCGAATCTGCCGGTGGACGACATCAAGGTCATCGTACGCCCTAGAGATGGCTTCGGCACCAGGACACATCGTGCTGCTCGGATCGGCGACAGCATACGTGCCGCTGCCGGACTGAACCAAGAGGAAACCAGAGGCGATATCTTTCGCGTAATGAAAGACAGAATATTGTAGTAGTGAGCACTCCATCGGAAGAGAGAGCCAGAAGATACTGTGCAATCTCCAAGCTAACCATGGGAGACAAAGATTACGCAGCGAGGGCATATGCAGCCGCGCCGGAAAATACAACCAAGGGCATCATCCGTGGGATTCCCGACGAAGACTCTCCTGAGGATATTGAGAGACACCTCGTCAACGAGCACAACCCTACGTTATTGCACGCGAAGAGGATGGGAAGCACGGCACACGCTATCGTCGTATTCGAAGGAAGTGTAGTGCCGCGCTACATATACTACAACGGAACGGAGCACCGTTGCGTGCTCTACAAGAAAACAGTACGAGACGTGCTACGCTTGCGGCCGACTTGGACATCGATCCGACGTTTGCCCCAACCCAGAAAGTAGAAGATGCAGAGGCTGTGGCTGTGATGATCCACCGCAAGACCACTGCTGTGAGCCCAGATGTCGACTTTGCGGCAAGGACCACCCTACCGGAGACAGGAAATGCCAAGCCAAGTACAGAACTCCTTACATAGTGAAGAAACGCCAGTGGGAAAGAAGGCAACGTGAGGAGGACGCAGACAAGAGCTATAGGGTGTACGGCGAAAGTGGACACGCCTGTTCGGCGCTGCGTGGGGAGAGACGAGGCCGATCCGCCTCGCGTTCTCGCTCCCGCTCCCGGTCCCGGTCTCACTCCCGCTCTCGGTCGAGGAACGCCGAGCGCCAACGAGCCAAGGACAGACCTAAGTCCCAGGGCACGTCTCCCCGCCAGTACCGACACTACAGCGACGCGAGCTGCCGGACCCGGTGGTAACGACAGTCTACCCAAAGCCTCCAAGGTGAGCTGGGCGGCAGCCGCCTCCGGCGAGCGTGCGCGGTCTGGCACTGCCTTTTCTAACAGTGAAGGTCAACACGACATGATCATGCAAATTCAAAAACGACTCGAGCAATTGGAGAGAGATAACATTAGATACAAAAACGTAATTGAGGAACTCAGGGAAGAAAATGCTAGTCTAAAAATGAGGTAGCTAAAAGGGCGGAACGATCCGATTGCAGGAAAATCCAGGGGAGGTACTATCTAAGGATGAACGGTGCCGACCCCCTCGAAACGCAGGGCAGTTGAAGTGGACCCCGGCGCAAGCCGAAATTCAAACACATAAAACAGAGGAAAGGGATAGGAAACGGCACGATGTCGAAGACGACATAAGCATAGTCAGGAAAGAAAATAGAGGATGAAAAGAACACGCGTAAAGCAGAAATGGAACGAATGCTTAGCCAGCTTACAGGCGCGATGCAGCAGATAACAACTACAATGCAGCAAATACAGCAACAACTCGCCACCCTGCAGATGAGGGTTGAAAACAACGAGCGAAGGTTACCAGCTAGCAGCTGCGGGCCCCTCAAACAGACTGGGAAACCAGTACCACAGACCAGTGGACACAGAGACTAGGGGAGAACACTGGAAAATATTAAATTTTACTATCACCATGGCTACTCACAATACTAAAAATTACGTAATCTGGCAATGGAATTGTAGAGGATACGCTAGAAAAGCGGGGACATCTTCAACAATACCTGATTAGCAAGGAGAAGCCAGATGTGATACTTCTACAGGAAACTAACGTTAAAGCTAAGTTATCCGGTTACAGGTCATTTCAGGATAGCGCTCCTCGGGACAAACCGGCCGTCGCGACGCTAGTCAAACGTAACCTAACCGTAACGCAGCATGAGATTAAGGTAAACGCGATACCGCACCTGTTGGTGGAGATAGTACCTCCAAAGAATCGAGACAATAGTCTTTTCATTCTTAATGTGTATAGTAGCCCTCGACTTAAGCACCGCTTCCGCGCGCTACTCAAGAAGGCGGCCGGCATCGCGGGGACCGAGCGCTCCTCGTAGCGGGAGACTTTAACGCTCATCATTCCGCATGGGGCTACAAATACGAAACCTGAAAGGGCAAAAACCTATGGGAGGATGCTCTACTGGAGGGTCTCACTCTCATTACCGACCCCTCCGCGCCTACGCGACAAGGAAATAGTGTTTGTGCTGATACGTCACCCAGATCTCGCTTTCGTTAAAAACATAACAAACGTATGGCTGGACGAATACACAGGAGGATTTGGGCAGTGATCACACTATTGTAGAAATTCGTGCCGAATGCGGGGCCGTGCAAAAAGAAAAGCAAGCTACTAAAACTTGTAGAGTGGGACAAGTTTAGGCAAAACAGGGAAAATAGGATTGACTCCTCGGAAAATATCGAAGATATAGAAAAGTGGACATCAATGCTGAGGCAAGATGTCGCGGGCAGCAACGGCATGAGGTCCCTCCTGAGGCAACCTCCAGGTCCTAGATAGTAAGCTTCTGCATATGTGGGAGGCTAAACGTAGCCTACAAGCCCGGTGGAAAGTACACGACACAATAGGACTTTACGTAGGCGAATAGCTAAACTGAATAGAGACATCGAGGAATACGCTTTACAGCTTTGCAAGTCAACAGTGGGAGAGACGTGTAATAGCATGGATAGTCGGGTAGGGTTCACCAAGGCGTGGAATCTCCTCAGGTTCCTGCTGGATCCAGAGGAGACTAAAACAGCATATAGGCAAATGTCAATAAGATAATCAACGTCTACAAAGGAACCCACGCAGAACTCTTGCATGAACTCAGGATGAGATACACTAATCCGACTAGACCCGTGCTCCACTCTGAATACAAAGGCACTGCGAACGAGTGCTTGGACAGACCTTTCAGCATTGCTGAAGTACGCGCGGTGCTGCACAGGCTCAACACGGAAATCATCGCCCGGACCAGACGGGGTTACGAACAAAAACGCTTCGGAATCTAGATGACACATCGATAGAGCACCTCAACGGTTTTCCTTAAACAATGCTGGGAAAAGGGACGTATTCCCCGACAGTGGAAAACCGCCCGCATCGTTATGATACCCAAACCAGGAAAGCGCATACAGCTGGAAAATCTAAGGCCGATATCGCTGACGTCCTGCGTTGGTAAGGTCATGGAGCACGTGGTCCTCGCGAGACTAACAAACTTTCTCGAGGACCACGATCTGATTCCTCACACCATGCTGGGCTTCAGGAAGAGCCTCTCCACGCAGGACGCCATGCTACAACTCAAGCACCAGGTAATAGACAGCATGACCACTTCTACCAAAGCAATCTTAGGCCTAGATTTAAGAAGGCGTTTGATAATGTCAAGCACTCGACTATACTTACCCGAATAATAGAATTAGGACTCGGTAAAAGGACGTACGACTACGTCCGTGATTTTCTAACGGACAGGACAGCGAGGATCACATGGGAGAATTAGAGTCAGGAGAGATAGAGATGGGCAGCGCCGGCACTCCTCAGGGTTCGGTGATTTCGCCCTTGCTCTTTAACCTCGCACTCATAGGGTTACCAGCTAAATTAGAAGAGATTGACGGGCTCTCCCACAGTCTGTACGCAGACGACATTACTCTGTGGGTAACTCGGGGATGTGACGGCCAAATAGAACAGACGCTACAGCGAGCCATCGATACGGTTCAAAGATTCCTAGAGGGCACGGGCCTCACCTGCTCGGCTGAGAAATCGGAGCTACTGGTTTACAGACCTACGCGCAGAGGTCGAAAGCCCAAATACAGCGAACAAAGCGCAAATCACGCAGAGGAAGCGATACAGCTAACGACCTCGGAAGGCCACGTCATTCCCAAAGTAGACGTTATACGCGTGTTAGGCTTGTATATTGCAGCCAATGGCCACAATGGCGAAACTGTTCGCAGGTTGGAACACGCGGTAAATCAGACAATCCGACTTCTAAAACGAATTACGAACCGACATAGTGGTATGAAAGAAGGGAACACTATTAGACTTGTGCAAGCCTTTGTCCTCAGTAGAATCACGTACGTTGCCTCTTACTTGAATTGGCACGTCGCCGAGAAGATAAAATTAGATTGCTTAATCAGGAAAGTGTATAAGCAAGCTTTATGCTTACCCATGAACACAAGCACAGTGAAATTATTAGAACTAGGCTTGCACAACACGCTTGACGAATTAATAGAAGCGCACAACGTAGCACAGTATGAACGACTTTCTAAGACTAAAACGGGCAGGTACATCCTCGAAAAACTGGGAATCCACTATCACACGCAGCAAGGCGAAAAAGCCGACATAACCGTGATGGTGAGGGAAAAGATAGTGATTCCGCCGTTGCCCAAAAATATGCACCCGGAACATCACACCGGCCGAAGAAACCAGAGAGCGCAGGACTTGCAGAGAAAATTCGGAAATTGCAAGGAAGCGGTATTCGTGGACGCGGCCAGATACGCGCGAAGGTGTGGTTACGTGGCCGCGGTGTCGACGACGGTAAAGGGACATGCATGACGAGCGTTACGGTGCAAACGCCACTGACCGAGACGGCCGAGGAGGTGGCCATAGCACTCGCGGTGGCGACCACTGAGGCCGAAGTAGTAGTAGTAATAGTGACTCGCAAGCAGCGATACGCAACTATGCGAACGGTCGTGTCTCCCGAGAGGCGCTGCGAATCCTAATGACTAACGAAGACAAAATTCGGGAAAAAAAATGACACTTTCGTCATATGGACCCCCGCACACACACAAACCCCGCTGGCCGGCAACGAGGCGGCGCACGCGGCGGCTCGAGCACTCACGAACCGAGCCGTTGCGAACGCCGACGCCACCTCGGGCGAAGTTCCACACGGGGGGAGTGGAGGGGGGGACCGCATGACTAGTTACCACGAAATAACGCAGCACTATAAGCTAGAAAGGCGAAAGTACCCTCCGCCACACAACAGGTTAAATAAAAAACAGGCAGTTGCGTGGCGACAACTGCAAACATATACTTATCCGAATCCAGTTCTCTTTAGTCTCTGTTACCCTGATCTGTATTTAACAGAAAAATGCAAGGTTTGCGATGAAAGGGCAACACTTTCACATATACTATGGGAATGCTCGAGTTTAGATGAAAGCAACGATGAAAACCACGAAGAGGCAGTTTCGGACCGCAGGACACGCTGGGAGGGGGCTCTGCTCAGCTCCTCATTCGAACAAACAACTGTGGGCCGTCCAGCGAGCCGAGGAAGCCGCCCGAGCCCAAGGGCTCGTGGCCGACGCCTAGGCCCGCCCCAAATCAACTTCGCTGGACTTCATAAATAAAGTTATTCTTCTCTTCA